>JAQFVV010000079.1:1339116-1386616 GCA_028023455.1 Epiperipatus broadwayi | reverse complement strand
TTATGCTCTAGCCATCAAGCCAAACCTCTCCATCCGATACTATCCTGTCAAAATGGTGGATGTATCAACCTCATTCATTCTCAAGAGTTCAAAGTACCATAAGATCCGTATTTCTTTATTACATGCTAGCATTGTTACTGTTTTAATTAATAGATTTATGCCTGTTTGACCTTTCGTTAGGTGTTGGAAATAATGATTCATTCATGAAATGTGCCAATATGCTAATTAGTCAGTATGTCGATTTTAAATACTGCTTTTGTTTAAAACCGTTATCGATTCCCGTAGACGTAAATCTGATTTGTATTAATGATTGTATAATTGATTCTCGTAAATATAGCAAATTGTTTCTTATGCATAAGCTCCAAAGACATCTTTTACAAACAATGCCAATAAAAGTATCTATATAATGATTTTCATAATGTAGATAAGTGATTGAGATTGTATATTTTGCCTGTTTATTAAATAAATCATTTACTATTAAACCTGTCACAATCTTTTATATTTATTTTTGGCATCCACAACATACTGTTAATAAAAGTTTATTAGATTGACATATTAAATTCTGCACAAGTTATAATTCACTCCATAAAATTATATTCATGAAATAATTAATGTATAGGGATTTTATAAAAACAAATCCCAAGTTCGCAAATGTATAATAGCATTCCAAGTGTGAAGCAATTTTGTAATATATATATATATATATATATGCATTTTCTCAATCGGTTATTAAATATATATTTCATGTAAATCCTGGTTTGTTTTTGAATTATTTCTAATTAATATTTAGAATTTTTTTTTTAGTTAATAACTTAGCATTAATAAATCTAACTTTAGTAAATGTAATTCCTGGGCTACTCTTATCTCGATCATCATCATCAGTCTAATCTTATGCTCTACCGCTGTGATTCCGGGCCTGGAATTAAAATAATTATACTGTATCATCAGAATTGTTGTTCATTGGGTCAGAGATTCGAATAATAGGCAAATAGGTTAGAATTCAGGATTGCTCCAGACCTGTGTATCTCGAGCATGATCGGATTCGAGGTACTTTTGCTTAGGATTTGAATCTTGTTAAGTGAGCATACTGTTTTGACCGGTACAATATTACATATATATTGGAACAGTCGACCTTAGTTTGAGATCAAGTTTCACTGCTTTACCACAGCCCACATTTCATTCTGCTTTTTTATGTCATATGTATATAAACTATATGTATATTTCTTAGAAGCGTCTATAAAAGTTACAAATATAAATTTTAAATAAAAATTCTTTAATTATTTTGATATTAATATCACTATTTATGACTCAGATATATACATATATTACGGAGCTTTTATATATATAAAAGTGCAAACAATTATTGTAAATAATTTTGTATTTTTTTCTTTGATTATATTTTATTTATTTTGTAATTATTTTTCGTTATAAACTACATAAAAATTCAAAATGGAAGATGCAATCACCGACTGTCCAAGAATGATTAAAGGGGTGAAAACATTACTTTGTTTAATGATTAAAAAGAAATTCTTAAATTAAAGTAAAATTCAAAACTAAGCTAATTGATTTTAGTTACCTGTTAACATTTTTAATAAATCTATTTTCAATCTGGAAAATGATTTGAATTTATTTTTGAACAGCTATCTAGCGATTGCATCTCCACTAACAATAGAGAAAATATTTCTGTAAATTTAAGATTAATTAAAGTTAAGAATATTCCTTGAATAACTCAAAGTTTGTATAAATAGGGCCAAAAATCTATTGTGTCAGAGTTTGGTCAATCGTTGCTAACCGACTTCATGACAGTTTAATTTTTGAGGGTATGCATATATTCTTAGTTAGAGACTAAATATTTTGGGCTAATCATATTTGTATGCATGATTCTGTATACATTTTATGCATTATTTGATGTAATTGTAGAGTGGAATGACTATGTCACAATCATTGTTTGAATAACTTATAAACACCCAAGCTACAAAATATACGATTATGATTTTTTTAGCACTACGATAGTGATCACAACAGACAAGCATTGATAGCCTAGTGGTTAGCATAGCTGCCTTCCAAGCAGCTGGCCCGGTATCACTGCCTGGTCAATGCATTTGACATTTGGAAAAAAAAGATAGTGGTTGCAACAAAAAAGTATGTTTGTTATATTAGCAGACAATTTGATTGATCTTTGAACTGGGAATATATATCGAAAGTTTTAGCTCATCACTAGTTTTTTTTTTTCCTTTAATAACGTTATCATTATATGAAACACCTAAATAATGGATTTTTATAATTTAAGTACAATTTTAAGGCATGTGCTATACTTTCTTTCATCATCAATAATGTTTGCAAACAATTTTTCAAATAAAGAATCAGTGAATTTCTAATTATAAATAAAAAATGTCACCGTGAATAAGATGTGAATGGAAAAAAATGGGTAATACCATGTCAACTCTATAAAATGTATTGCGATTAAATTGAAATTATATATTCCAAAATGAATAAAAATGTGTATCATTATTTTTAATATGTTAGAAATGATTAATATTGTTTAAAGAACTATTTAAATTATGTCTGTTATAATAACATTTTGTAAAAAAATATAACTTAAGACATCTTAAGGTCCAGACTAAAAAACACGAAGAGTAATAAAGAAGAAATCAGAAATTTGAATGATATACAAATGAATCCGTGAATGCCAACACTAAATGTGAGTAAGTTTAGATAACAAAGTAATGTTATGTTTTAAATCTAAAAGAAAGAGCATAACTCCCACTACGATTGCTGCCATTATCAAACTGAGGGGTGCTCCCATGATTCTTTACTTTATGGGAGTCAAGTCTCAGTGCTTTTACTGTAGGCAAAAAACCCACCTTATAAGGGACTGCCTGGCTCGGATCTGCACCATCTCCACTGTGAAGAAAAACAGGTTACACAAGTGCAAAGAAGTCCAAAGCACTCCACCACTAAAATCAACTTGTAAAGACACAATCTCTTCAAATAATAACCCAAAAATAATTCCAATGACGAATCAGAAGAATTAGATATTGTAACATGCAACGGGAAAATTATTAAAAGCCAACTACTAAACAAAAATAACATTGCAGCAAATAGTAATACAATGAGCCAATCACCAAAAGATGCATTAAACAACTCTGATAAAGCTATAACCCAAATGATCTCAACTAAAAGTCAACACACTGAAATCGCCAAAGGAAATCCCCACCTCTCAAAAAATAAAGAAACACCTAATCTTGCAAGCTTAGATCCTTTTGAGTAAGAAAATCATATTGAACATGATTTCCAAAGATCTCAAACAGCAACACCTTTTTATTCAAACTTAGAGAATATATGCAATCTACAGCAAGACAGGCCATCCATACCTGCTGCAGCCTTAACTGGCAAACCAAAGAAACTGAGCACCCGATACAAAGATGACATAAGCCACAGCAACAAAAGCAGTGATATGGAGTTATACATGGAACTGAGCATTACTAACATAGAAAACAACAAAAGGACAATCTAATAGAATTTTTAGGAATAGCTCAGAAGAAGAAGAACCAAAAACCAAATTATTCTCAAAGTCTAAAACCCATCCTTTCATACAAAAACAAACCAACCACAAAAAGAACACAAAGTCAACCATACTACTACTAGATCTCAACTGATCATATCCATAAATGATCTAGAAAATCAACTATATAACAACCTTGTTAGGCCAAACTTAAGTGATGATAAAGATGGTAACAGAGAATGAAATTTCAACCACCTATTTAAAATAACACTATAAGTCCAGTAAAGTGGCTCTAATGTTAATGGATAGTTATTCTTGTAAAATAGTAGGTCTGAACATGAGAGGACTTAACTCTCATGAATGTATTTATGCAATTAGGCAGTTTTTCTCCTCAGTCTCAACATATATTCTGTTTATTGAGGAAACCAAGTACCATTATAATTCTAATGTCTTTATCTCATGGGAATGAAATAAACATGGATATATGCAGCTTTCAATAAGCCTTTCAGCAGCTGGGGGCATGGACATAATCACCAACAACAAGATGGCCGCTGATAGTTTTAACATTGTATACCATGACTCCAACCTGCTGGCAATTAATCTGACATATAAATCAAACTACCTCAATGCAATATATGTATATTGTTAAACCATTAAGCATCACATGATCATATTTCTTATACTAGCACATTAATTGTTGATAAACAGATCAAAACTCTCCATACAGTATTACCACCTGTGCTAAACAGAGTAATCAGTGGATGCCAGAAGGCTTGTGCATAAAATCCCTATCTAATGCCTACTCATCCAATATCAAAAGTGCTGAGCAAGATTATACATACAATTAACCTCATAACAGCAATTAATGGAATATATGTATATTGTTCTAACAGTCCAACAGTGCTGAGCAGGATTATATTACAATTAACCTCATAACAGCAAAAAATAGTTCACCTACCATATTAATAGTTGATTTCAACATATCCTATGAATGTTTTACCTTTAAATATCTTCACTTGTTATAAATGGTAGAGGCTTCTTTCCTCAAATACACAAAATCCATGTGGTCATTAATAGATCTACTGTTTACACCTCAGAACTCCACTTCGGACTAGCAGCAAAACTGTATCTGGTTGAATTCTTGGATCATTTTCCCCTTATAACTATTATTGAGTTTAATAACTTTTCTCTGATTGAGTGCAACAAAACTCTTAGAATGCTGATCAAGGCGGCAATATTCTCAGAGGCATATATCATTTTTTACGAAAATAAACCTACTTACCCTTCTTCCTGAAGAAACATGGTATTCTACAATTGATCATTTTGCAGCATACTAGGAAAAAGAAAGGTACAATCACATTGATTAACAACCTTGATGAGATTCATTCCAACATTAAAAACCATTCAATAATTGGAGGACCTATTGAAGATCTTTTGTGTCTGAAGACACAATACAAGCACAAGCAGGCAGCTTTAGCAGAAATAATAGCGACAAAAATGCTAAAAAATACCTTCCTGCTCAGCATTTCTGGACTGGCAGATACCTGAAATGGGCATTGGGAGCAGGGAAGAAACAACATATCTCATCTTCTTTGCTCATAAATGACTGGCGTGTTTCAGGCACCCACATGCTTTTCAAATAAAAAATTATTTCAGGGAGAGATTGCAGAATGCCACTCCTTCTTTTCAAAGAGTATGGCCTAAATTCTCAAAAAATGACACACATTAAATTACTTCCCATCCAGGTATGCATGACACATCAAAATTTATACTTCTACATAATACAGAACTTCAGGATTCCTGTAACATTAAATTTAATTAATCACCTAGCTAGCCAGAAAGATTTATTCCAAAACTGTACCCTATTGCCATGGTATCATTTTAAAAAGAGGAACCAAGATCCCTCTGCACTGAAAAGCATCAGACCAATCTCAATGAAGCCTATCTTATTAAAATCATCAAAGGAATAATAAAAGAAAAAAATAGAGAACCCTAACCCTCAACATCATATCAAGTGTTCAATATGCTAAAAAAGGATTATCCATTCTGACTGCTGTTGGAGAGGTAAAATATTACTGGATCACATTATATCAAAAAAGCTTTCCAGGCCTTTAGCAGTTCAGTTGGATAATACAGAGGTTTTTGATTCAGTTAACATTGAGATTCTACTTGACAGTCTCAGCCAATTGGATATTCCTAGTGAAGTAATACTTATTCTTGAAAACCTCGTTTGCAACTGACTGATTCATATTTCCTTAAATGGTCAGTTCACAGATGATTTTGCCCCAAACAGCTCCATCCCTCAGGGCTTGCCCCTCAGCACATTGCTTTTCATTCTCTACATTAACCCTCTACTTTTACAGATTAAAAATGAACTCCCAGGCATTTTTATTCTCCATCTTCAAAAAGCTATGAAAGTATTTGCTTTCATGGATGATATTCTGGTGGTTCTGCCATCCAAGAAATAACTAAAGCACCTATTCCAAATAATTACCAAGCTTTTAGAACCTTCCAAACTCACCTTTAATCCTGATAAATCATCAACATGGAGAATAAGCACCAGAAAAAAAATTCAATCTGATTATATGGCTGAACAGCAGAAATTTTCTTGGGTTTCCAATATTCAAATCCCAATTTGCTATGTCACACCATTTGCAGAACTTAATAATTGATCAGCATCCAAGACAATGCAATATTAATATCAAAATCATGATGAAGATAAGCTACTATCTCCTGATAATGACAGTCACTAAAGACCTTTAATACAAAAATCAACAAGCTATATGTGCAAATGTTGTGGAAAGAAAGATCTGCTCCAATAAGTATTAGTAAGATACAATTCCATTGCAAATACAATGGCATGTTGCTCCACTCTACTGAAGCTCTATATTACCAAAGGGCACATGTTTTACTATTCAACATCAACAAAAATTTTACTCAGAAAACAGTTGTATTACAAATAGATCTCACAGATCCCCCCCCCCATCTAAAATTACGTGGCTTGACCAACTCATATCCCATTTGATGCAGCCCAATGGATCCTCTGTAAAAGCTTTCAGAAAAAGCTAACCATATGGGAAACACATAATATTCTTAATCTGGAATCCCACACTGCTTGCCCTAGTTTAGGATGTAGCAATTATAAAATAACTATTTTAAATTTTTAATGATGGAACCTAAGTTTTTTGATTTCCTCATTAAAATAAATTTAAACTCAATGCCAACTAACTGGTTTTTCTCCACAAGAAATACTCAGGAAAATAAATCTTTTATGTCACAATTGTGATAGAAGTGATGAGATATTTGATCATCTTATACAAACTTGTATTGCTTTCTGATATATAAAAGACATAATTGTGCACAACTGCCCGATTGATCTATATAGAATTCTCAATATCAAAGTTTATATAATTTAATTAATGATAAAACAAATGGGTAGTGAGCTGTGTGTTAATAGATGTCTGCATGCATTAATTTAATAATAAATAAATGTACCTCCTGGTACAGTAGTCAAGTGTTAGCTTTCTAAATAATAAATCATACTGTTAATTGTATAGATTTCATTAAAGTTCATAAAATCAATAACTAGAATAAAAATGTAAATTATATATAAATTATATAACTTATTTAAAAAGTCTATTTTCTTGTTAACATTATTTAAAATAAGAAATATTGATTTAATATTATTAGTTTTAATTCATATTAAAATTCTAAAAAATAATTAATATTCATTTTAGCTAGATAACTGAAGATAATTTAATCAATCAGATATAAAATATTTCATATAAATAGAAAATAAACAGGTGATTTTGGATAGATAATCAATAAATTATTAGAGGAAAAACATTTTCTTTGCTTAAAATTCTTCAGCATAAAATTCATTAAAAGTGTATTATTTTTAATAGTAAAAGTTAATAATAATTCTAAATATATGGGATTTATTTTAAGAAGTTGGTAAATAATTTCATCATCGAATAAGAAGTAAACTCTCATCATTGGTATTCGATATATGCTAACTACAAACTTATTATAATTGTTGAACCAAACATCATTCACTAGGATAAAATGTTCTTCAACAAGAGAAACTGCAGATTATTAAAATGTTTTACTATGTAAAATTTAAAGGAGATGGAAGAAACTTATTTCTTATTAATTTTTATATGACTTATGATAGAACATAGTTTCTTCTAATTTTATCTTTATTAATGATAAAATAATTACTTATATTCATGAAGACGATTGATATTTTAAAATATGAATTTATTTACGACATTATTAGAATGATAATTGCTTGAGCAAAGGATATAATGCAGATTAATGTCTATTGAAAAGTTTATAATTACTAACTTTAGTATCATTTAGATATTTGTAATTTATTAACTATTTAGAATATGAATTATTCCAGACAAATAATATTAGAACTTTCATATTTTACAAGTACATGTCTTTAACATTTGAAGAAAGAAAGTAAGCATTAAAAAGTATAGTAAAATGTGTATTTTAATTGTGAAATATTGATAAAGATGCCATATCTAAAAGAATAAATGGAAACTATTTTTATAAGACAAATCCTTATTTGAATTTATCTGTATTCGGTAACAATGTTATTAATAATGGAGAAAAGTGAGGAGGAGAAGGTTGAATGAAATTTGCCTTCTTTCAAGCGGCAGTTGTTTCTGATGTCACCATGGTAACCATACTACATAGAAGTGTTTTGAGTTTTTTATATTATTTGAAGGAACTAAAAAAAGCTTTTTGTTTATATTATTTTACTTAAAGTGACTATAATGCTAAGATAATATTAAGTACTTAGAATTATTTATTTCATCTGTTATAGATGATATTCACAGGAGAGACATAAGTAATAATCATAAAATATTATGATTAAGGTAATATTTTCTTCATAAAATATAAGATATTGGTATTTGATTTTGAGCATGGAATTAAGTAGAATAAATAGGTGAGATATTTATAAAATGTGAATTTAAATGAAAGTATATAAGAAAGGATTGAATGTATAATATTAGCATGAGTGTATAATGATATGTACGATTAATTTTTTTGATAATTATAGTTAAATAATTTATTATATTCATGATAAATTTTATCATAAAACTATTTGTTTGCTTTTTAGTTTTTAGGTATGTTAACATTATTATAATGTGTTAATGGTAAGTTTAGATGTTCTGAGAAAAATAATAAATGCGATGTAAGTATCAAAGCAATGGATCCAGAAGTCCGATCCATGCTTCACAGCCTTATATAAACTGACCGATATTGTAAACCTGGGTTAAGTTTATATCCAAGTATCAACAGAGTTTTGAATTAAATATAAAATTAAAGTGTTTCATTTTGTATATTTAATGGTCATTATATTAGTAATTTACTTTAAAATATTCTTTTAAAGTGGTTTCTGAATAAAATTAAATCGTTAATAAAAATTTCTTTTTCAAAATTTATTAAATAAACATATATGTATGAAAAACATATATATATATGATTAAATGCAAAATTCTGTTGAAACTAAAATGCCATTTTATTAAAAGAAATATTTCCTTGTTTTGTATCTCCGATTATCGCTATGAATATGAGACAAATGGCCTCCAAAGCGCTTAGCGTTTAATAATTTTTGAATCTTTATAGCTTCTCTTTCAAGCGCTTCACATGCTTTTAATTTTGTATATTAAAATAAATAATAAAAAATTTTTTTAAAATTTTGTTAAAAATATATGTCGTATTATTTTATTTTAAGATAAGCCTGCCAGCATTCCTAAAGTAATGGCACTTTCAATTAGTATTTCATTCAAGGCAAATTAAAGATGGCCTTTTTAATAAATCAAATTCTAAGTTAAAAGCAAAATTTGATAATAAGAAATTGAAGTTTATTTTTAGCAAAAAGTTACTTTGAAACAAAGGAGTGTAGGGGGCTTATCAAGATCTAGAATCATATGCCAAACAATAGAAAAGTATCTCTGGAAAGCTATAAAAGGTGGGGAGAACAAAAGATTAGGATATTCATATTTTATTCCTTAAGTCAATCAGATTTTGTTCTTAATTTATTCATATTCTGTTCTTTGATTCATGATTCAGAAACTCTTCTGAAACTCATCGTGATCTTATTCTAAAATTATTTTATTCAGAGATTGACTCTGAACGTATTCCTGAACTTGTTACTGAAGTAATTTTGAAAATGACTTAGCTGCTGCTCGTAGGCTCTTTTGAAGAGTTCTACTACTTACCTCTGCTGCTCCTGTTACAGGACCAAGTATAATAATTCTCCAAGGTTGCACTGAAAATAAATGCTGAAAACCACTGTGTCCTAGTTTTGTAGAGAATTACTGTTCTGATTTAAACATGCAACCCTTTAAAATTTCTATTAATTTGATGGGCCTGACCATGTACAGTGGATAAGCTCATCAGCTTTGCCTGCTGTCAGGATCTTAATCCATCAAAATGTCATAAAGTGTCAAGTATCTAGTAAAACCGAACTGTGAGCTGTGTGTGCACCTTCATGTCAAAATGCTTCCTATTTCAAATCTCTTTGTCCAGACAAATAACTCTACTACATAATCAAGCCATGGACATCGAGGGAACTGGACCAACTAAACAAGGACTGGTAACTTTTACTGATCTCCTCATAAACTTTTACTTTCCCTTTTAATATAATTACCGTTCTTTAAATGTTTTATTAATTTATTATACTTCCAAATGTTTCTCTTATTAGATTAATATTAAATTTATATTTATTTTAATTTGATCATCTATTTTATGCTTAAATTTTTCTCCTTTGCTATTCCTCATTTGAATGTGATATATATATATATAAAATAATTTTGTCTAAAAAAATTATTAAAATCTTTCATAAAAGAGAGTGAAATAAAAGTTATAAAAATCGGAAGTTTCTTTAAATGTAAATGCAGTTTGTTTTTGTGAAAACAAGATTTAAAAATCAGAGAGTTCTTAAAAATAAAACTTACAATTAAAGGGGAGAGGGGGAGTTTTGTTTAGAAAAGATAAAACTAAGAGTTCATAAAAGTTAAAGAGTATTATTATTATAAATTAAAAGTTTAAAAAAAATATATAAAAATCTCTTTTCATTCCAGTTTATTATAATAAATTATATATGTGCGTGGGAATGTAAACAAAAGTATGCATGTTAGAATAATATAAAAAAGAAAAAAAATATATAAATGAAAGTTAAATAAAAAATTATATTTGGAAAACACAGCGATGGCTATTAAGTTAAATAAAAACAACATGTTTATGAAAATAAATATTGAAATGAAATGTATTTAAAAACACAGTGGTGAGCTACTAATTAAGGATATAAAAACAACACATTTTGAGATAGCTAATTAATCAATCATCAAAAACACGTTGTCATAGGATTAATCTAAAGGAATTTCGACAACACCTATTGCACATTTGCCGGAGGATATTAAAACAAAAACACTTCGCAGGTATAAATAGACTTTTTTTTATCGGACATTCAGTTTGAGTTTGCAGTTTCAGTCTAGTTTTACAGTGTCAGTTTACAGAAATGCAGTGCTGAAAAGCTTTTGGAAATATACGCTTGTGCTCCAGCCTTTTTAGTCCAACAAGATCATCAAAACCTGCCTGAGAAATAATGTCTGTATAACAACACCGAAATCCTCCGTCAAGCGTTCAACTGTCTTCAAAATAAAACAAATGGATTCGCATAAAAATCTCTTCAAGAAACGTCCAAATCTAACCGGTTAGATATAATCCATCAGAAGCAACAGAAGCAGCCAACGACAAGAAAAAAAATCCTAGGTATATGTTTTATTATTATCATTTACACGTAGTAGTCACCACTGTAATCCATAAATATTCAAGATGCAAATTATATGAACTCTATCATACATAAAATGAACTATTAATATATGTGTGTAAGTTTCAAATGCTATTAATGCTTTATTATTATGTTTGCAAATGTGAGATAATTTAAAATGTCTAAGATTATTTTTGCTTTTTTCATAAAATATACTATCATATGTTAATTTAAAAATGTGCGTGTGTTAAAATTGGATTTATAAAATGTTTATAATGTGTTTATGTTAGTTAGTAAATTATCTTTAAACTTAAGTAATGTTGATTAAAATAAATTGTCTTTCAATTTAAACTTTATCTGTCAGTCAATTCTTTTTATCAATCTCTTCTTACCAATATTTTATTACTGATTAAAATTAGACTGGGCTAGTTAAGGGAATTGTTTCGAGCGCTGGATTATGAGCCTACTGCCCAAATATGTTAGTCTTCAGACAAGCTGGCGCCTTGGGGTTTACCTCGAAACAAATAAAGTATTTGAATAGTAGGGGTTTGAATCTAGCAGCCGAGATGGGCCATTGTTGATAGTTAAAGCTATCAATAAGATCTCCCATTTTGCTTGAACATGCCAGTTCATTCACGTAACCTTTATAAGATTATAAATGTATTATGAAGGAGTTTGAAACCAGCCAAAACTTATATATACGTATAAGTAGGTGGTTTCAGCGGTTTGACCTGGTACATAAATGGTGCCCAACGTGGACTCGGTAAAATGGAAAATTTATGTACCAGGTCGAACCACTGAAACCACCTACTTATACGTATATATAAGTTTTGGCCAGTTTCAAACTCCTTCATAATACATTTATAATCTTATAAAGGTTACATGAACGAACTGGCACGTTCAAACAAAATGGGAGATCTTATCGATAGCTTTAACTATCAACAATGGCCCATCTCGGCTGCTAGATTCAAACCCCTACTATCCAAATACTTTATTTGTTTCGGGGTAAACCCCGGGGTGCCAGCTAGTCTGAAGACTAACATATTCGGGCAGTAGGCTCATAATCCAGCACTCGAAACAATTCTTTTAACTAATCCAGTCTAATTTTAATCAGTAATAAAATATTGATAAGAAGAGATTGATAAAAAGATTTGACTGACAGATAAAGTTTAAATTTAAAGACAATTTATTTTAATCAACATTACTTAAGTTTAAAGATAATTTACTAACTAACATAAACACATTATAAACATTTTATAAATCCAATTTTAACACACGCACATTTTTAAATTAACATATGATAATATATTTTATGAAAAAAGCAAAAATAATCTTAGACATTTTAAATTATCTCACATTCGCAAACGTAATAATAAAGCATTAATAGCATTTGAAACTTACACACACATATTAATAGTTCATTTTATGTATGATAGAGTTCATATAATTTGCATCTTGAATATTTACAGATTACAGTGGTGACTACTACGTGTAAATGATAATAATAAAACATATACCTAGGATTTTTTTCTTGTCATTGCCTGCTTCTGTTGCTTCTGATGGATTATATCTAACCGGTTAGATTTGGACATTTCTTGAAGAGATTTTTATGTGAATCCATTTGTTTTATTTTGAAGACAGTTGAACGCTTGACGGAGGATTTCTGTGTTGTTATGCAGACATTATTTCTCAGGCAGGTTTTATGATCTTGTTGGACTAAAAAGGCTGGAGCACAAGCGTATATTTCCAAAAGCTTTTCAGCACTGCATTTCTGTAAACTGACACTGTAAAACTAGACTGAAACTGCAAACTCAAACTGAATGTCCGATAAAAAAAAATCTATTTATACCTGTGAAGTGTTTTTGTTTTAATATCCTCCAGCAAATGTGAAATAGGTGTTGTCGAAATTCCTTTAGATTAATCCTATGATGTGTTTTTGACGATTGATTAATTAGCTATCTCAAAACGTGTTGTTTTTATATCCTTGATTAGTAGCTCACCACTGTGTTTTTAAATACATTTCATTTCAATATTTATTTTCATAAACATGTTGTTTTTATTTAACTTAATAGCCATCGCTGTGTTTTCCAAATATAATTTTTTTTTAACTTTCATTTATATATTTTTTTCTTTTTTATATTATTCTAACATGCATACTTTTGTTTACATTCGCACGCACATATATAATTTATTATAATAAACTGGAATGAAAAGAGATTTTTATATATTTTTTTTAAACTTTTAATTTATAATAATAATACTCTTTAACTTTTATGAACTCTTAGTTTTATCTTTTCTAAACAAAACTCCCCCTGTCCCCTTTAATTGTAAGTTTTATTTTTAAGAACCCTCTGATTTTTAAATCTTATTTTCACGAAAACAAACTGCATTTACATTTAAAGAAACTTCCGATTTTTATAACTTTTATTTCACTCTCTTTTACGAAAGATTTTAATAATTTTTTTAGACAAAATTATTTTATATACATGTGCCAATTTGGCATTGGCACATTACACCCCCCTCCATTTTAGAGTAAAATGCGTCATTTTTGACCATTTTATCTCTTGCAATTTTACTTGTTGACTATAAAGATTTATTATTTTTTATTTTAGATAATTCCTACACATGTGTATACATGCAGCATAATTCTACCCCTACTAATATTCTAGATATCGAGTTATTACTGGACTTGCTTACAGGGAATCTATAATAAATAAATCCCTTTTTGCATGCATCATAAGGTGCCGCAGTGCCAAGAAAATAACCTAAAAGGATATCTGGATAAATACATTTAAGATACGCATCATGAGGTATCGTATTTACCGAATATTACCAGTGTATGTGTGCGTATATACACATGTATACTTATACACATTTAATACACTTCGATTGACTTTATATTTTTTTATTATTAATCTTACAACTTTATTTTAAATTCATATGAACATTACTTTAACATTTGTATTAATCTAATCTCACAATATTATTTTCAAACCCTTATGAACATTTTAAATATTAGTTTTACGATACTATTTTTAAACCATCATGGACATCAGTTTACATATTTATTTATATTACGGAATCATATTTTAAATCATTTACTTAACTTCTTTATTAATGTGCGTGCATTCAGAAAACTATTTTATTTTATTGCTCTTCATTATTAAACAGACATTTGATTTGACTTAATTACTTTAAACCATTTATTTATTTCCTTTTATTAACTTACGTATATTCAAAACTATTTTATTTTAACGTGCGTGTACTCAGAAAGAGAAAAAAACTGTTTTTCTCGAGTGCATTTTTAGTTTTATTTTCATCATTAGGTAATAAATGTAATGTTAAGAGAAGTAGGCAGCAAAATATAAGGCAATTCAAACACACAGATAGATTTTGTGCTGATTTAAACCAACTTTTAATTTCTTGCTGAAGTCATGACTACAGCATGGGCATTTTTGTGCACAACGGATCATGAACAGGGACTTTAAGATTGCAAATGGCAGGACTATCTTTACTGCACATTCGACTTACTAAAATATTTATTTTATTTGGTTACTGGGAATTTTTCCTCCAGATTTATTAACTTTTATATGCCAGGACTTTTCTACTGGCGCATCATCATCAGTATGATTTATTTTTTACACTACCCATCTGTAGAACAAAGTCACCACAAGAAAAGGCTTAATCCAACAAAAGTCAGGCCTGGAATTTATCTCCTTGCCCAAATACTCGCACACACCTCAATCCTAATTTAATACACTTTTTTTTATATTTGATAATGTTTTATTTTCATTAATACTTTCATTATACACTTATTTATTTCATTTTTATTTTTAAAGCGTTATTTTTACTCTCCCTTTTTTTAAAAAAAAAAAAAACATTTTCATTTTGTTTGTCTATTTTGATTTTACACATTTATTTTGTTTGTGTCACACTCCGCTATGTTCTAGACTTATGAGCTAGGATATCAATATAATCAATAAGACATAATCGAGGGTTTTGACATAAATCGTTTTATCGTTGCTTTAACATTTTAAAAACTCTAATATTATTATTTATTTACTGAGACTACCTTTAATCATTTTTAATTATTCAACTAACTTGATACTCATTTTTTTGTTTATTTCATTAAATTTTAGTAAACATTTTCCATTTTTCCGAGTCCATGGTCGTTAATAACTAGGTCAAACTGGCGAATCGGTCAGATTAATATTTTTAATTTTTGTCTGGCGGTTCTTTATTCTTCTCCTAAATGATTTCTATATGTGAGTTTTTTATGTGAAAATTTTCTTATATGAGGTTTTTTATGTAAAGATTGGTTATATGGATGTTTAATATCTGTGTTTAATTGGTATATAGATAAATAATTAGTTATTATAAATTATTGTACTTTGCACTATAATTTTTGATTAAAATGTATAAGTATTTTAGTTTTTAATGAATATTAATGTGAGCACAGCTATTTTTTGTATGTGAGCATAGTCTAATTTTTGCATGTATGCACATATGTATGTTTTAATTTTTAATTTTGGATTTTTTTATTTTTATATTTATTTTAATTTGAATAGAATTTAAGCTTGATTAGGAGGGAATGTAGTTTTTTTCTTTTTTTCTTTTTGTTTCAATTTTGTCATTGATTGGGTAGATATTCTGTGTTAGATTTTGTGACCAATCAGGGGGGTTTTATTAAAAAATTTTAATCTTTTACCAAATCTGTAATTTTTGATTATCGCCATTTTACTGTGTATTTTTTTTCTTTCTGATGAAAACCAGTCCTCTGGTTGAAATATAATACTATTTATTGGATTTATAAGTCTTTTTTTGTTTATATATATATATATATATGTTTCCTTATGTGGTGTAATTATTTCTTTATTTGTAAATATTTCCAGTTTAAAATGAATATTTGTAATGTAATACTAACTAAGTTTCCTTTTGTTTGCCAATTCGATTTCCTCCATAAAACTTATTTTGTTCGTATTCATTCCACAGTTAAATATTAGTTATTTAAAGACATCTTTAAATATTTTAAATTATTTGGAGAGCACAAAGCAATGAATGATTTGTGCAATAGTTATTTCGATTTTGCTTTATCAGGGGGACATGAGGTGATAAATTCATTTAAATTGGAAAAGTAATACTTAGGCTGCAGAATATTATATAATTGCAACCACCTCATTATGAAAATTATTCATCAGTGATCAATTGAGGGATGGTGAAGATATTTAAAACATTTATAACATTTAAACTGCATTTATTAAAGTATCTAATTTAAAATAAAAGCTCTAGTATTCTGATGTATTTCAACCTTTTATTTGCTTAAACTTTTATGTTAATTGTCTGATGATCCAAGCACACACAAACACTTAACTCATGCTATATTATATGCACATTTATCTTATTTTAGTTCTTTAAGTATTCTAGTCCATTGTCTCTCCCTGATGCTAAGATTAGGCCAGGGTTATAAAATAATTTATGCATGTCTTGGATATGTTATTGGTTTGTGGTTAGACTCAAAAATAGATGAATAGGGCAGAGGCCATAGTATTCTTGATTTTTATATATCACATATGAGTGGCCTTAAGGTACTTTTGCCTAGTCTTCGAACTGGGTTAAACCAATATACAAATTCAGACCAGCACAGTATTTCATATCGAATATCAGAATTTAAGTAATGGTACTGAAAAGTAAATTTATTAAAAATATTGTATTTTTGTGGATATGTTGATTCTGAAAAAATATGATAAAAATAGAGTAAATCATAATATTTATAATAAAATGGATAGTGACATTATCTAAAGTAGACAAAATGGAAAATTAAGGTGGCTTTATTATGCATTTAGTCCATAATATCATTTTTTATAATTTTATAAGATATGCATTCCACAATTGTTTCCACAAAAATTTGCACTGGTATAAACATCATCTAAGGAAATTAAAGATATAAGAAATGGTAATAGCTAAACATTCCTATGGTGATAAAGTAATTCAATTTATTGCAAGGATAATGAAATGCAAAACAAATAGCATAGTAAAGAATGTAAAAAAAAATAGTTATGCATATTTTATTAGATAAATAAGATCAAAATACAAAATGAAAGTATGAGGTATTAGAAATTTAATGTTGAAAGCAAGCCAGATATTTTATTTTTATCATTATATTGTAACGTTTTTCGTTTTGCTAGGCCTTTACACGCTAATATAAACTGCGCGTGAGTTGATCAAGCTATGTCAAAAAAGAAGAAAGTTGTATTTCTATTCTAAAAACACAGCTATTTTTCCTGATCAACTTCAGCCTATTAATTGTTACGAATTGTGCTATTGACAAAATCAACTTTTAATTTTATTTACTATGGGCGCCAGAATTCCTAAGAATCAGCTGAAATATGTCACCAGCACCTCTCGCAAGTTGTAAAACAAAAAAAATAAAAAGATTTTTATTATATATTTTTTTTAAGGGGTGGTAATTCTACCGTAATGAGAATTAATGATTTTTACGATTATTAGTCCTGGGCGTATTGAAACATATTGGCAAAGGTAACTTACGGTTTAAATCTTATTACACTAAAAATAAATTTAATAATAAAAAATAATAACTATTATTAATAACGCACAAATGAGAATTGATATTAGAAATATTTTTAATTTTGACAAACTAAAATACTTCATGTTAAGTAGCTAATTAATACCTTGGAGAGAACACATTTAATTCAGGTGGGAAATATCCAGAAAATATAAATATCAGTTAAAATAAACAAAAAGTTCTTGGTTAAATAAGAGTCTCTCATATAGAAAAATTAAAGTCACTATCAGGATTCTTTTATATGTATATTTTTACGAGTAGATTTAAATAGTTAACTTTGTCACAATCAGGATAATTATTCTTACCGGTAAGTTTCATGAATTCAGTAGTAGATAACTATGCATAGTTTTTTGGTTATAATGAACTCGGCCTTTTGGTTATTGCTTGATCTTGTGGTCCATTTCCCCAGTCGGTCACGAAGGCTTTTCCTGGTGTACATCATTAGGTCCGATGTCTTCAGAAGCTTCGGTTCACTGCGACATGCCGAATTCCTTCAGAGAAGAGCGATCTTGGATATATTAATGTTATCCAAGACCAACTAGAGAAACAAAATGAACAAGACATTCCTTCAACTGGATCCCTCCTTTTTATATCCAGTTTTCAGGACTTCTGCACATGCTAGTACCATGCCTTTTTAATCTTATCCAGTCTTTATAAATTTTATGTAATAAAGTCTATTTTCTTCAAGTTTTTGGCCATCTTTAATTAATTTGAGTATTTCTACTTTCAGCTTATCTTTTTTTACTTGCTTTTGGAATTCTTTTGTTCTCTACAATTACTGTTATTACTAATCACATAAAAAAAAAAATAAGAAGAATAATTCAACCCTCATTGTACGTTTTTTTTTTTTTTTTAAAAAAAAAATTACTCAACAAAATTTTAAATCCACTTTTATCTTTTGGTTTTTTTTTTTACCCAATGCCAATATATTTGTAACGTATATAAATAAACGTTACAATACCACCAGTGCCAGGAGATGAGAATAAAATAGGGGTTTACACTAATTTTATTCTTAAGTTTTTAAATTCATATTCGTATTTTTTTTTTTGTAGTAGCGTGCTGATATATTGTGTAGACTCATTCACAAGTCACGTTCGGCTTTAATGCCCACTTTTAGGTCTAACACGGCGGGAATGGAAAATATTTCAACATTCATCTGTGTCCTATCCACTTTAGTGTAATATTAACGATAAGAAGCCCAAGTTATAAGCACAAACGAGCGTTGCTCATCGTTCTGAGTCTTACAGGCTCGTGGCAACTTGGTCCAACTTGATCCGCCTTCCCCTTTATTGGGATCTCTGCTAGAAATAGTCTGACGAGCATTTAAAGATGGTCTTATGTTCATATACTGCAGATAAGGACTCGGAGCTATGTTATTCCCCTCTTCAGTAACTGCCTACCCAGTCAAATACTTGTGACTTATGTCTACATCAGCCACGATCGTGTTTTTAGACATATATAAAAAAATATACATATATATTTTTTCTTTCTGGAAGTCATATTAAAAAAATATCTTCTTTCATATTTTAATAATCAGGGTTTAATTAGTTAGTTTTTTTTTTTATAATTTTTTCTTTTTTCAAAAAAATCATAATTTATTTTTCGGCTGTGAGTTTCTTTGAGTCATCATTGTAATGTTCTTTATCATTACAACTCATCTCAGGTTGTAGTTGTTAAATCGAAGCCCGAGTTGGGTCGCCATTGTAACGTTTTTCGTTTTGCTTGGCCTCTACACGCTAATATAAACTGCGCGTGAGTTGATCAAGCTATGTCAAAAAAGAAGAAAGTTATATTTCTATTCTAAAAACATAGCTATATTTCCTGATCAACTCGGCCTAGAATTATTGCTAAGTACAATCATGAGCTGACTCAGTTTTTTATTTCTACATGAGGGTGCCAGAGTCGTTAGACCCACTGAGTCGGCGTCAAACATATTTTAACTCGTAAACTAAACAGAAAAAAAATGCTTTTAAACTAATCGGTATTACATCATACCGTAACGAGAATTATTTTTTTAAGATTATTATTCCTGGGCTTATTCAAACATATTGGCAAAGGTAAATTACATTCTTAAATCTTCTTAAACAAATAATAAATTTAATAATAAAAAATAATAACTATTATTAATAATGCACAAATGAAAATTGGTATTAGAAATATTTTTTTATTATAATAGATTAAAAAATAAAATTTGAAAGGCAATTATTTATCAAATAAATTGGAGAGAACACAATTCAGACATGAATCAATTAATAAAAAACAATTTTACAATTACAGCTCACTTCCAAATTTCTTCTAGAAAGTTACTACATAATGAATGTCTCTTGCACAAGAAATTTAATGTCTCTATCGGGATTGTTTAAACATACTTTTAGAAATTGTTTGAAAACGTTTAATTTGGTCACAATCAGGAGTAATGAAGTATAACTTACTGGTAAGTTTTGGGAATTCAGTAGTAGATAACTATGCATAGTTTTTTGGGTAGAATGAGCTCGGCCTTTTGGTTATTATTTGATCTTGTGGTCCATTCTCCTAGTCGGTCACGAAAGCTTTTCTGGTATACATCTTCAGGCATGATGTCTTCAGAAGCTCTGGTTCACTCCGACAAGCTGAATTACTTCAGCTTAGAGCGATCTTGGATATATTATTGTTATCCAAGACCAACTAGAGAAACCAACGAACAAGATGTCCTTCAAACTGATCTCTGCCTTTTATACTCTCTAGAGGCCCAGTTTTCCGACTTCTGCGCATATCTTTTGTTTGTCCAAATATCTGTTGATAATCTTATATATTCTTTATAAAATTTATGTTACAAAGTCTCTATTTTTTTCAGCATAATTCTGCCATCTTTAATTAGTTGAAATATTTTTACTTTCTCTTATCTAGATTGGTAATTTGTGTCTTTTGTTCTCTCCAATTCTAACTTTTATTTCTAATTACATAAAAAAAAAAAACGAAAGAATAATTTAACTTTCATTGTACGTTATTTTTTTAAAAAAAAATTAGTCAAAAAAAAATCTAAATTTACTTTTATTTTTTAGCTTCTACCAAATGCCAATATATTTGCAACATATATAAATAAATGTTACAATATGTAAAGGAATACAAGCACTATATCTTAATGACAATTTAAAATAATTAAATATTTATTTTATGAGATAATAAATATAAAAAGAATAATTAAGATATAGAATTGTAATTAGACTATAATATTATGTGAAAGTTAAAGGTGAGTGAGTTATAATGTATTTAAATATATCAATCACACAGTTCTTGTAATGTATTAATTTATACAATGAAAAGATGATAAAGAACGCTATATACATTAATGAAATAAAACGAGAATTAAATAGGATGTTAATGAAAAAAGAGAAAAGAAAATAATTGGTTATTAATATATATATATATATATATGTTAAAATGAAGATCTGCACGGGTTAAATATATAAAATACATATTTTGTGGGTTCATCCGTGTTAAAAACTTTTAATATTAATATACTGATGTTTCGACTTGGTCACACAAGCCATCCACAGAGTTATAAAAAGGTAGAAAGATGGTTGTAGAGGCGCTACAATCACTGGTTTGAATAAAACGTTAAAAATCCCACCAATAGCAAAAATGTTAAATTTAAAGCGCTACAATCACTGGTTTGAATAAAACGTTAAAAATCCCACCAATAGCAACCGTCTTTCTACCTTTTTATAACTCTGTGGATGGCTTGTGTGACCAAGTCAAAATGTCAGTATATTAATATTAAAAGTTTTTAACATGGATGAACCCGCAAAATATGTATTATATATATATTAAAATGAAATTGTTTGTGTTTAAGTTGTGATTGTCTGCAATAGAAAAGGGGAGTGAGATAAGGTAAATTTTTGATTGTGAATATATATTGTAATTTTTAATTTAATATTTTTTTGGAGTATGTGATGTTTATTATTATATATTGTAATGGGAATTAGTTAGACTATTCTAAGTCTATTTACTTATTATTCTATTTTTATAAAAATATATCATTAACTTGCAATATGATTTTCAGAGACCCATTACTCAAACAGGGGAGTAAATATAACTACTAATTACATATCAATCATACCCCAGGTCAGAACATGATTTAATAAAAATATTAAACTGACAGCCAGCTTTCCAAACTGAGGTAGCTCACCAACTGCATGAAATGTGAAACACCTCATGGGGATATTTGTAACAGTATTAAACTCAGGGCAACATCCAATACTTACACTGGAACCCATGAAATGTCATTAGCACATTTTGAGTGTTTGACCTATAGCTAGTTTATAACATGAGAACATCTACACTTACTTAGATGAATGGAGAGAGAGACAGAGACTTAAAATGGCATTAATAATTTAAACAAATTTATTAAAAGATAATAATTATAATAATAAATGTAATAATAATAATAATAATAATAATAATAATAATAATAATAATAATAATAATAATAATAATAATAATAATAATAATAATAATAATAATAATAATAATAATAATAATAATAATAATAATAATAATAATAATAATAATAATAATAATAATAATAATAATAATAATAATAATAATAATAATAATAATAATAATAATAAAAATAAAATATAAAACACATAAGAGATAGTATACACTTAACCAAATATGTATGCTTATAATAATGAATTCTATTCCAAATAAAATTTAAAAGTTTTAATAATGACATCAATGAACATTTACCTAGAATAAATACAGCTCAGTTTCTGGAGCATATACATGGTTTAAACACTGTCTCTGATTTCCATAAACGGTTTACACAGTTTTTAGTGTCTATGAATGGTTTTAATGCAATCTCTGATGTTGATAATTGGATTATGCACAGTTCTTGGTTTTTGTATGTGGATGATCACCCTTTTCTTAAGATCTGGTCTGATTCTTGGTCAGTGTATTTTAACATATATGAAGCTTCTTGATTTCTTGTCCTACAGTGTGTCTGGTTCAGTTAATTTAGTGGGGCAGGTTGAAAACTTGGCAGAAGGCAAGTCAGTGTAGACTACCACATTATTTGCCTAGTGGCACACAGGAGACGAGTGGGAAAAAACAGCTAAACACCAGCAGTCGGATCTAGCTGCTCACTTCTCTTTAATAATTCAATGGAATAAAAATCTAATAAGATAACAATATAATAATACAATATAATACTTGACAATAGCAAATGTCAGCTTTTTACACTACACTGACCCCACCTTTGCTCAAGTTTCAATCACATTATCATTACATTTTATCTCTAAATTCTTTTAATTAAAATTTTTATTTCATTATTTTCTGGTTTTTCTATGTTAATTACTCTTTGACTAGCTCTATTGTTCAATTAATCAATTTGGAATCTTCAGAGTCTGATTAGTTTTGTACTAATTATTTTAATTAATCATAAGAAACTTTTTTTTCTTTTCTTTTACTTAAAAATACTTTTTGCAAAAAGTATTTTTGATAGGTTTATACAAAATAAAATACAATGATATAAAAAAGATAAGTTTTAATTACTATCTAATTTTTAACTTATTTCTAATATTTTATTTCTATTTTAACTTTTACTTTCCCAAATTATTAATTATGATCATTTTAATTTTTTTTTTTTTTAAAAAAAAGTAAATTATGTACCTCCTATATACACACACAATTATGCAACATGTGTATATACATACTGTTACAATATATATATATATATATATATATATATATATATATATATATATATTATTTTAATGTTCCTTGAAAAAGACTATATAAAATAATCGAAACGTTGGATTTTTTTATTGATGATCATAGTCATATAAAAAGCAAGTTTTAAAAATAAGGAGTTTGTTCGTTTATTTATATATTGATTTATAATGTAAAAGAAGGCACTTGTAAAAATAGAAATTGTATATTTTGTGTTGATATATTTTAATACTAAATATTAAGTAATATCTTAATGTTAATGAAGTAAGGTATGAAATATACTAAATCCTATTTGTAAACATGTTAGAATGAAGTATGAATTATTTTATTTTATTATAATTACTTAAGTAATATTAGTTTATATAGTTTTGTTATAATATTTTAAATATTGTTTATTAAATACAAGATATGTGTAAATTATTTTTAATTTTTTGTAATACTACTATAATAAATGTTAATGTTTGTTTTTTAATTAATAAAGTATTGAGAGTCTTATTTCTAGTTCTGAAGTCACTGTTCATCATCCTTGCCACACATTTATTATAATAATTGAATATATTTTGTAATATTGTACATAATGTAAAATTAGACACTAAATAAGAAAAATATGATGACTATTTAAATCCCATAATATTAAATTTAAAAATATTAGCTAATTTAAACTTTCGATATGATTCTCAGTGAATATGATGGAGAGTGAATAATGACGATGTCATATAAAACTAGAAATATTTAAATTATAATACACTGTGATAATTCATTATTTTTTAAATTGATTATAGTCGTTAATAGTGATAAGAGTTCAGTAATAATCTTTCATTTAATTTATCTTTAAGTCAATTTATATGAAAAATCAATTTATTATTTTAAAAGTGAGGAATGGATGAGTATATTTGTTTCTTAATAATTTTAACTTTATCTCGATATAAATAAAATCCTGCTCTACATTTGACCATGTAAATTTATTCACTTAAGAAACAATAGTTACCTGAGATGTTTATTGAGTTAAGGAATGTTAGTAAAGGAGTGGTATAAAATAATTTCAATAAGCAAATGAATAATATAATATGTTGTACCAGACCATACTCCTTTTCAGATTTCTAATCCTAATCTTGCACCAAGCATGAAGTGACCAAGATTTAACAGGGAAAGGAATGGATATCAATTTAGCCGATTGTCTGAACTCATTTATATTGGTACTTCCAGCTAAACTGATAGAAAGAGTAAATTGACAGGACTCTGCCAGTTAAAACACCCTTAGTTGATATCTTATTCGATTGCCCGAATGTTTTGAAACCTATGGTAAGTACACACCTTTGAAAAGTCTATTTAAAAAATAGACCTTTATGCACCACTTCCAGAAAATAATCAAAAAATGAAGTTTCACCCCTCCTAGAAGGGTGTGCAATGCCATAAGTTCAGTGGAGGATGAGAATAAGATTTAACTCCCCGGTAGAGTGATATCCCATGTTGCTAGCTCAGTCACTCTACATCTAGGGTCTTCAATGGGTAAGTTAAATGATTATTACCGGTACGTGGATGATAAGGAATGAATACATTTTATCAAATAAATAATAATACGAAAATGAAACAAGTTTAATATTATGATTAAATATTTATTTAATCTCAAATACCCACCATCATCATACTTAAAATAATATAAAAATAAATAAATGAATTATTATCACAAGCGTTATATATATTTGAACTTTTAAATAGATAAATATATAAATACAATTTAAATAAATACGACAATAGATAAACCCCTAAAGCTTTACAATATAATATTTCATAAAGAATGGAAGTGGTCTGAGCCTTTTTTACCCTGTAGAAATAAGTTATACTTTGTGTGATTTGATATACACATGTTTTAAGATAAGAGATTTTCGGTTATACAGGCATGCACTTTTACTCAGGACTTTACAACCTTTTTTATTGATAGTAAATATAATAAAAAAAACTAACTCTGCATAAGTATATTTGCACTATGAAATATTTAACTAATTTCATAGTTTTCAACATGTCAATAAGGTTGTGCAGTTCAGATACCATATAGTACTCAACATGAGGTACTATATCTATTTGCTTTTTACAATAAATTCTTATACATGTATATACATGCAGCACAATTATACACTTACTACTATACTAAATATAAAGTTATTAGAGGACTTGCTTACAGGGAATCTATAATAAATAAATGCCTTCTTGCACACATCATGAGGTGCAGCAGTGACAAAAAAATAACTTAAAAGAATATACAGATAAATATATTTTTAAATACTCAAACATGAGGTATATATTTACCAAATATTTAAAGCGTATGTGTGCATATATACACATGTATATTTATGTATGACAAATTTCAGGAGTAATGACAAGAGTGAAAACGAATAGCAACAAAAAGAATCTAATTGCAACCTCTGTTGAAAATACTAGAATTTGAAATAGGAAAATTGACTCAAAATATTTAAGTAAAAGCTTTATCATTTATTCCCGTAATTCAATATACATACGCGAGAGACAACTCTCTCTCTTTTTTTAAATGATTAATAATAATAAATTTTAATAATATATTTAATTGGAAATATCAGAGTTAATTATTTCAATATTAATAAAATATTTGTAAAATAAAAGAAATTTATGTAGGCATCTTCATCTTCTCCGGACTGGGTTCGGCTCTGCGTGGCTTCAAGTCAACTGGTTGTGCAGTGAGGATTACATATCATTCAGGCATAGACTAGGTGGTGTTTGTCATCATTGTGGGCATCTGGAACTGGTGTGATCAAATGTTGGCGGCTTGGGACAGAGAAAGGGTGGTGCACTGGCTGGTTGTCTACCCCATGGTCATTTTACTGGACTCTCTGATAGATTGCTTTATATTTTCCTCTGTTTGTATATGATAATAATTTTTATTAAATGTTCATTTGCTATCTTGACTGGTTCATTAAATCCTTAAGAAATCATTAGTTCTTAAAAGAACTGTATGATGGATTTCTTAGAAAATATCAGCAGTAGTCTTGTCCATAAATTAATCTCTAAGTAGCTGGGTGATTGGAGAATTCTGGAGCCAAAGTATTGAATGACTTGCCTAGAACGACCACCAAAGAAAGAATGAATCCCACAGCCCTTACTAAAACCAATAAATCCCACTCATAAGAACCAATTCAGGTATCCCCCTGAGAAGTATGAATCAGCCAATCCTTTTAATTTATCTTATCATTTCGATTATAACATTCCTTACAATTTTTCTGATTAAATTCTACATTTTAAGTTTGATACCATGACTAGTTTCCATCTTGATTACTCAGACCACTTGCTTACAAAATCAATTCAAAAGAATTTTTAAAAAGATAACAGTTTAATTATAGCATTATCAAACATTTTGCTTTTGATCAGATTTTTGCAAAAGCAATCAACATTCTTTGCTGACAGAATAAAATTACAATCTTTAGAAAAGTAATTAAAAAAATGAAAAATACATACAAGTATGTTGGAACAATTATTTTAATTATTTCTTTTACGAATATGTTCCAACAATATGATCTTTTGTGGTCAGCAAAGTTTGCTTTTCTCTATTTGAGTTTTTCAAAGAAAAGCAAAATACATAAAATGACATCTCATAAAAAATATACAAAAAGGAAAAATAAAACAAAAAGAAATACATGAGTTTATTATACAATATTTCTTTTGTCAATTTTATATTACTTTAAATTGGTGTGTGTGGGTATTTTAATGCTGGGACCCAACTTCCATTATTAATATAGCACATTTATATATTCCTTGTGCTTAATATATACAATTTTACATTACAGCAGTCTTTGTGTAAGGACATTTGATAATGCCTGGCACAATATATTATAATGAAATGTAGTATAAAATTTAAATATTCAATATAATTTATTTATCATATTGTGAGTCATTGGAATATCTTTGAAATTTTAAGGGAGTAGGGTTCTGTGATAATCTTATGCTATTGAGGGTGTGCCTTTGTTATATATTCAATATTAAAAAGGGCACTTACTGGATGATTGGATTCCTGTATGACCATTAAACCAATAGTAAGAAGAGGTTGTATTCCATATAACTCAAAACTGCTAGTATCATATATAATGGCAGGTTCAAAGTCTTTTTTTATTTAGAAATAATAGTCTTTGCAAATATTCATTGGATAAAGGCAAAAATATTGAAATATATTCGAATAAATTGTTAAATGTTGACTACAATTATAATCATATATATATAATGTTATTAAAGATTTTAATATGAAGTATAAGAATAAAAAAATGAATAATAATATTAATTCTCCTGCTAATAAAAAATATACCAATACCATATCTTTCGAATGATCAAGTAAATTTTATAACGAGCATGTGCAAAGGTAAGAAAAATAAATACCTTTATAAATAATGAGTTAATAACTTTGATACATATTATCAAATTCTTTTTATAGAAATATATGTGTGCCTTTATGAATTATTAAAAACAAACTGATTTTATTTATGTTTTCAACATGTAGTTAATTGTAAAAAATATAATATTCGTAATAAGTTTATTATTTTGACAAATTAAAATGTTATAAACGTCAGTGCGTTCACACATTTCCATGGGTACCCACATATATATGTGAAAATAGTCACTATTTATGTGTCATTAAAATGTGATAGCTTATTTTTATTATTAGTATATGATAATTCCCATATATTAGAACATGTCTGTGTGTTTATGTAGATGACCGTCAGATAGATATATATATGTTAAAATTAATTATATTTTTATTATTATGATACAATTCAAATATTTTCATTTTATACAGACACATCTGTGTGCTGATATATATATATATATATATATGGTTGGGTGTATTTTATGGAAACATTTTAACATATATGTAAATTACAATTTATGGGTGGATTTTATTTGTGGAATTAATCAAAATCAGACAATTTAATTTATATGTATAGCTACATTCTACAGAATTTAATTGTTAATGTTATTTCAGTCAATTTATTTAATCCTAAAATATTATAAATTATTATATGTTGTATTATATCTCTTGTTCATTATTAACAGTTATAGAGCTTTTGTTCCTGAACTAGATTCATGCATAACAGTTTGTTGCCTAAAACAGGTTTACATTTAGTGTTAATGGACATCCAGATAATGATGATCATAGTCTCTTGCAAAAGGGATATCCTTTAAATTCCATTCACTATATTTAATTAAGTTTAGTATGTATTAGAAATTAAGTTTATGGATGGCCAGTGTGTTAATGGTACTAAATGACCAGTGCATAGCTGATGATCAATATCTCAGCATTATTATTTTTACTCTTACATTGTTATGGATTAGCATAAAAATTATTGTGGAAATAATCTGCCCCAAACTGGCTAGAGCTAAATAATTAGCCTGGTCTATAGCAGACCAATTTCAAATATAGTCATAAGATGGACTGTTGTTTTATGTTTATTGTTGATCATTCATTATGGTGATATTATTGATTATGTGTAATGCTGATGAACTTTTATTTACATTTGTGTTGATATTTCAGATTCATTGCTCATTATATTCATTTATATATTATTTGTGTATTTAAAATATCTAATCTTTGACATGGGGTTGAAGATATGATGAGTTTTATCATCCCAGGTACAATCCAAAAATAATTGTACCATTAAAATATTTATTAACATATGAATAACAAAATTTATTCTTTGTTATTGGTCTATGTCAGTGTTTTCATTCTTTCAAATTCATCATATTGCAATTATTCATCATCACAGTTATCAGAAAGTTACAATCTCGCTTTCATTATGTATGAATACGTCTTGAATCTATTTCATTCTTTGTATGAGATACCACTAAGCCACGTGAAAAAAACAACTTCATATATAATCATTTAAAACTTCCATTCTAATAGATATTCCTGAAACATATGAATTGCCTTCGCATATGTATTTCAGGAATCTATAGTGAAAATTATGCTTTAAACATACCTTTCTATCTATCACTCTATTATCTATCTACCTATCTATTGTTATATCTATCTATTAATCCATCTATTTATCTATTTATCTACTTATGCATCTACATATATAACTGTTTATTATCTCTATAATAATATATAGTATACGAGGTAAAGTTACTTGAAGTATTAATTTTTAACTCATCTGAATATTGATGTTGCTGTAAAATGCAAAAAGTAGTGGAAATATGAATACTATTCTTTATAGATGAATAGTTGCATGATATGGATGAGTACTGAGATGAGAGAAACATCCAATTTGTTTTACCGCTAAATTGTTTGTTTGTATATTACATATATATTTTTTTTATAACGGGTAATATACTTTTACATTTAATATATATATAATTATAAATGAAATAATAAATTTAACGGTTTACAAACTACTATAAACAATCCTTGATTTTGAATTTAATGGCAGTTGAGGCAGGTTGAAGAAATTCAACAAAAGTACTTCTGCGGATTTTAAGGATTGTTTATAATAGTTTGTAAACCGTTAAATTTATTATTTAATTTATAATTACAATTTTGTTTTTAATTAACGGACATTTTATTTATTTTACATATATATATATATCGTGTTAGTGGAAAATATACTTTGCTCATAAAACGTGGCTATTTACTGGGTATATAAATAAAACAATATAAATAATAAATATAACGGTAATTAACTATTATGTACATACATATATAATGAATAGAGTCATTTAATAATTATCGGTAACAAGAACAAAGAATATATTTAAGTATTCTTGCTAACTGATAATCTTACAGAATGTTATTTATTTATAGTCTGAAGGAAAGTTGAAGTTGCTTGTCCTTATAAATATATATAAAAAATGCATAAAATTAGCTAAAATCTGTATAAAAAATTTTAAAAGCCTCATGCCTATATTGTTTTACTCAAATTTCCGAATCAATGGGCTGCAAAAATTTAAACTTTTATTTATTAAAAGAGAAGTATGTCCGAAACAATATAGCTATGGGGCGTTTCAAATATCATATATATATAAATAATAAATTTACTGTTACATTTATTATTTTTATTATAATTACAATTTTGTTTTAATTAACGGACATTTTATTTATATTATATATCTGATTTAAGAGGTTGCGTGCGTGTGCAAGTGGTATGAATTATAACAAAGGCGATTAATACTTATCATATAGTGATAATGTTTTGCTGCTAAATAAAGAACTTATCATTGATAATTAGATTAATATACCCGGACAAATAAAAGTGTATATAAATTAATCAGTATTTTCCTTTTTCTTTTATGTCAAAATCAAGTAATAATTACGAAAATTTAAATTATTATTAACAGTATAATATTTGTTTATAATTTAAAAAATATTTGTTGCTGGGAATAAACCAGTAATTAAATATTAATTAAGTTAAATAAGCTTAAAAATTATAAATAAAATAAGCCAGCGCTACATAATTGATATATTTAAATTAATTATTGATTTTCTTAAAACTAAATTAAGTAAACACAAAATGTAATTTTTTTAGTGTAATTTTAAAAGAAATATGATTGGTGAAATTAAATTCATTTTAATTAAGTCAGATTGGTAAAAGTAAAACGCTTATTAATTTTAATTGTTATAAACGCATTGTAATAATTTGGAAATAAGGTAATAAAACATTTGGTTATAATATATATATATATATTATTAATATTTACATTTTTTTAGAAAAACTATAATTCCATTCATACAATAAACAGTTTTGCATAATATATAAATATTTGAGTATGTGTGTATTTCCTAATAAAAAGAGTGACCAAAAATAAGACCAACATTTTTAGTCATAACATTTTCTTACAAAAATTATTAAAAAAAATAGTATTTAGAGTTGATATTAGTAATCTTCAGAAACATTCTCGTGAATTTAAATTACATTTTACAAATCGCTTTCAAGTATTAATAAGCGGTTTCAGATTTGAAAGAAATTAATAGGAAAATAACTGTTACACTTTTGAAAACAGGAATACAGATAGATGATAGAACAAAGCAAAAATTGGCCAATAAATTTGTACTGAGACTAGAGAAATTATGAATAAAAAAGGAATATAAAAATATATAACAATGATGCATTAAAAAGGGTTGAATATCTCGAATTTTGTAAAATGGTGCCAAAACGACTTGATAATGATATGATAGTATATTTGTAAACTAGCAAGGAAATTTGTATAAGAGATTAAAAATCTCAAGACTGTAAAACAACATTTGGTCTTGATAGGAAACATTTGTTCAATAAAAACGAAGATGAAACTATTACTAAAAAGAGAGATGACATCACGAAATAAGTAGAAGGGTTATATCAAAAAGTATAAACTATAAAAAGAAATATCTGCTATATGTATTATAACTTCTGAATTGGGCAGGATTTTAAATGAAGAAGTGGGATGTGAATTAAATTTATAAAGAAGGGAAAAGTTCCAGTTAATGATGAAATTATAATCGATACATCAAAAGAAACTAGTGAATAAATAGAAAACAATTTGTCAAAATTTTATACCAAATGATTAAATTTCAAAGATGTAGTGAATAATTGGAAAATGCAGTATTAATATTAATATTTAAAAAGTTATAAATAGATATTAGAAATTACAGATATATCAGTCTTTTATCACTTTTATACAAAAATTACTAAGATAATTACAACTGGTCTAGAGAGAACATTGAATCTCAGCCAACTAAAAGAAGCAAGCTGGATTTAATAGTGGTTTTAATACAGTAGATCATATATAATTATCGAGAGAAGTTATAGAAAGGACCAATGAATATGAGATGCCATTATGCTTAGGATTTATAGATTATGAAAATGCATTTGATTCTATGAGTAGTCCTTCAGTGATTAAAGCATAGGATCATCTAGGTATAAACCCTGAATATTGTTGTACTGTGAAGAATATTTATAAAAATGCAACAGCAACAATTAGATTATATAATAATATTGGAAGGTTAACATCAAGAATGGTGTAAGACAGCGTGACTCCATAACTCCAAAACTTTTTATAGCAGTACTGTAAGAAGAATTCTGTGGATTAAAATGGAAAGCTAAATGAAAAAAAAAGTAAATGGAGATTATTTAAGTAAATTAGATTTTGCAGGTGATATAGTTGTTTTTTTGCAAATAATGCTTCAGGGCTTTAGGAAATGTTACAAAGGTTGTGAGGTGATAGTAGGATTGATTAAAGGTAAAAGTTAAAAAGACTAATTAATGTTCAATGGATTTTTCTAAATATGAAAATAAATATTGATTATTATGAGTTAGAAGAAGTTAACATCTACAAATATCTTTGTCTGATTAGTATACTTATAGGAGCAAATTGGATGAAATTAATAATAGCATTAAGCTTGGTTGGAGTGCTTTTTGTAAAATTAATTTAATATTTAAAAAATGTATATGTTTGAAAAGAAAAGGCTTTAGTAAATGTCATTTACCAGTTACAGAGACTTTACACCATTTCAAAGAATTATAAAGAGTTATATGTTAGAAGTAACAAGAAGACATCAAAACACAATACATGGATAAGGGAATAAGCATATTATTGACCTGAATTAAAAGAATAAAATGAAATTTGGCTGGACATATTGCTAGAAAATATGATAGTAGATGGACAATTGAAATCTTCTAACAGAATTTCAGGAGACTGTAAAAGTCTCCGAAAAAGACCTCATATGAGATAGATGGATGTATAAGAAAGTGTGCAGATGTCATGTAGAGAAGAGGGCTAGAGATCAGAAAATATAAATTGAATTTGGAAAGACCTTCATCCTACAGTTGAGTGATAACTGTTGACAATGATAATGATGTTGTATAAAAATAAACAAATTCTAATTCTCTCACTCCAGAGCTATGAACTCTACAGGGGTTTCTTATAAAAGAATAATGAAAACCACACAGTTAATAAGACTCTTCAATTACCATGTTCTAATAATATTTGCATATCAATTTAGCAACCATTAGAATATTACAGAAATGTTCATCATCCGAAAATTATCTCCATGCCTGCTAGGGGCATTCAGTAATTAATACACCTTCATCTTGCCTTGTTAAAAATAAAATAATGTAATTATTCAATATATTACATTTAACTATATTATTTTATTATTAACAACATTAACAGTTTTTTATCCTTAGACATTTATAGTAGTGTCACATCGTAAGGCACTAGTGGAATTTTAAAAAAAAAATATTTCTAAAATTATTAAACAAATTTTAATTATAATTTATATTTAAATTTAATGTTTATAAAAATACATTATTTTTGCATAATTGGGGATTCAATCAGATTTGAACAATAATTTATGAAATTAATAGCTATTTTGTTAAATTTATTTTCAATATTAACTATCTTTATTTTGAGAATTATTAATAATTATTGTAAGAAAAAATATACTCTTTATTTAAATATGTCACTTATAATTTTTGAAGTATGACTTACAATCCGATGTCTCTGCAATATTTCTTTATTATAAATTAATCAAAATAATCATAAATTAATTATCCATATTCACGAAAAGTAATGATAACCATAGTAATAATATAAACAGTAATAACAGTGTTACTAATAATCTCCAGATAGTACTATATTAATAGCTAATGATTGATTTTCATTTTGATCAAAATAATGCTTTCTTATATAAATACTTTTAAGACGGGCTTTAAACTGTATTAAAAGTTCCTTGAAATTTATAATAGTCAAGAAATATATTTATTTTGCCGATAGATGGACCTCTCAAACCACATCTCAAGATAGTGACTTTTATAAAGATACGAGAGGCCACTTTATCTTCAACCTAACTTTCTAGTTATATAGGACAATCTGAAGCATCTTGATTTGGAAGAGGTTGATTTCTCCACAGTTTAAGTCCACTATTTCCTTTACAAATTAACATTAAGTAAAATCTTGTGATTTACAATGAGTTAATATTATGATCTTTATGGTGGAAATATATAAACTATTGTAAAATTGTAATAATTTATTAAGCACACAGGAAGTATATGTAAATGCTTTTAGGACAGGATTTAATATCTATCAAATATGTTTTTTTTTTTTGAAAAATATTGAAGTCAAAATTATCCTAATGGATGCAAATAATGGTTTTCTATTTCTCTAAGTGTAAGTCAGTTTTTAAAAATAGTGAAATGCAATATAAATGTAGACCATATTTTCAATATGATTGTATTAGTATTAATTGCTATTGTGACTAAAATAATCAATTTCTTTTATAAAAAGTCAATCTCTGTCGAAAAACACAACATCAAAAAGTTTGAGAAAAACATAAAAAACTTCATGAAGTTTGACACAGAGACCAGAATGCCTGTCTACATTATTGTCGAATCTATTCAAGTACAACTTAAAATAATTAAATGCTTTAAAATATGTAATTTGCAACTAAAATGCATACAACTAAACACATGGCATAATTATACATTGCTAATTGTAAAGATCAAAATAAGTTTTATTTGTTAAATCAAACCACTACCGATATTTCCAACATAAATATTGATGTCTATTTCATTTACCCGATTAAAATGTATGTTAAAACACTTACTTCAATAAAAAATATTAAAATCCTTCTATATATCTATTAACACTAATACATCAAACATTTCAATAAATGATATTAATAACTCATTTACGAAATGTCCAACTGATGGACTTTATTCATATTTATCAGCGAGTCATAAGAGATATGATTTATTAAATTTTAAACCATTCCTACAATTGATATGTAATGCTAACACTACACAGTATCGCTCAGAAGCACCTTTGAGAAAATGTTCAGGGATTTAAGTGGAAATTCTGTGGTTTTTGTATTTAAATATTCCAGATCACTAGATATGTCAAACATAAACTTTATCATCCAGAATAAACATGAGTCGAGTTTGATAAAATGCTATGGAAAAATATCTATTTTTAAGTAAGTGTTAAGAAAAGAATTTCAGGTAAGATTAAGAAAACCCTAAAACAAAATATCCACACTATACATAAACAACAATGTTTGCATCGTCTATTTCACATTTGATAATAACTTTTCTATGACCATATATCAATTCACTTTTCCTGAAATTAAAGCAAGTCATCTGGAATATGGTTAATCAAAATTTTCTAATACATCATCTACGCTTCTTGTGGATGATTTTGTTTTCTTGCTTTTTTCCAAACAAAATAAACCTATCTCATTAAATTGTAATCTCAGTTAAAAATGACTTAACATCTTTGTTAAATATATTTATAACTTCATGTGAAAATATTGCAAATTGAAATAAATAACAACAAATAGAAAATAAAGGAAGCTATGCTAATATACAAATACAAAAAAAGATTTAATTAATAGACAGGCAGCATTCGTTAAGATCATGGAACTTTGGGAAGGTTAGCCTTTTAAAGTATTACTTGACAAAGACTACTAGGATTGGATTGTCAAAATCCTTCCTAAGTGGATAAAATTTTTAAAGTTATACTTTACATATATCTAATTACTGTATATATAAATAAAATTTTCAATTGTATTTTATATATATATATATATATATATATTATAATTCAATGCCTGTATTTCTTCAATAATATAAGTAATTATACAATTGAATATTTATAAATACAGTAATCAGATATATTTTTAAAATTTTATCCACTTAGGAGTGCTTTCGTAATCTTTGTCAACTAACACTTTGAAAGGCTAACCTTCCCACAATTCTATGCTCTTATCATTTGTTGTTGGCTATTAATTAAGTCATGTTGGTATTTGTACATTAGATTAACTTTTTTATTTTTTATTTTGTTGTTATTTTTTTCAATATATAATATTTTAATGCTATTTATAAATAACTTTATTGAAATACATATGTAAGAATAATACAATTGTAAATAAAATAAAAGTAATCCATGTTGCTTGGGCAACCAAATGGTCTGATGTGCTACTTGTGTTGTTCAATCTAGCTTAATCAGACTCCATGTGTTGTCAAATAAAGATCTGGATGAGATGATACTGTCCTTATGGCAAAATTTCAAGTTAGAAATGAATATGTCTTCAGGCTTGGGATGAGGAATGGTGAACATGTGTCGACATCTGGCCATCCAGGTGGCATAAGTGATGAAGATCAAAAGTCTTGAGATGACATAAACCCTAGACAGGAAGCAGCTCTTGATATCTAATATTTGTTCAGAAAAATGTGGCAGTTGTGAGAAATGAATGTTTCTGATTTTGTCATATGCCAGGCCATCATTTAGCATGTGGTCAAAGGTTTCAGAGGTTCTGTGGCAGTTGTGACACATTAGATCTATGTTCTTGAAGAATATTCTGTAGTACCGGAACCAGTTCATCTGGAGTGAATCCAGGTTGATTTTCACTAGTAAGTTCAGAAACCTTGGATGTAGCTTGAGATGTTTGTAAAACCTGGTGACCATCTGATTGTTACTACTGAGGTAAGTAAGGGTAGAGTTTTGAGTGAGAAATAACAGGTGATAAAAATACCAAATAGAAATTTTCTGTCTGAATATTAGGGATGAATGGCCATTGTGAGCGAAAAGGTAGCCAAATATCTGATTTAGCCAGCTTATCATTAAGGATGGAGGTCTGTCTGATGGAATGACTGATTGTTCAGTTACAATATGGGGAAATTTCTTTTGGATAATGTGGATCAGAGAGTGGCACTGTTGGTAATATATTGAGAAAGTTTCATGCAATGACATACCATTATTTTTCTTATGCCACTGCATGCGTTCAATTCCTATGGCCACTGTTTTACCATTGCATAAAATTCATGCACAGATTTGGTTGATTTTGGTATTGAATGTCTTTGTATTTTTTATGATGGGTAGATAGTAGCTAATCTTCACCATTATCTTGATGTTGAGGAGCGAGATTTTCCTTTGCAGAGATAGATAAACCATGTCAAGGTTTTTAACTGTGTTGGTGGCAGCTTCAATGATGGAATTCTGTATTTGCTTTGACATGGCTTATGGCAACTTGTATATTGGGAACCTCAAAAAGCTTTGGGGTCTACTGAGAAAGGCGATGAGATCTTCTTGCTAGTTTTGATTTTCCAGGCTGATGAATTGTTAAAGTTGAAGGAAAGTTTGGAGTATTTAGAATTTTTTTATTATTATTTGGATGAGGGGTTTTAGATATTTTTTGGAATGTAGGGTGATAAGTACATCATCCATGTAGTTGAATGCTTTACAGTGCTTCTTCAGCTGGGGTACATAGATTCCTGGAAGCCCTGTCTCAATCTGTTTAAGAATGGGGTTTAAGGAGAGGATGAATAGGAGACCACTAAGTGGTGATCCTTGGGGTATGGATCTTGAAAGAACAAAACCATCAGTTGTAATTGGAGCTAAAACCATAAATACATAAGTTATTATGGTCATGAAAAACAGATGCTGAAATATTATTATCTACTTGCAATCTTGATTCAATTTTTGAACTCTTTTTAACAACAAACAGCAAGTATTTTTAGTTCAAGATTGCAAAATAGATAATATTTTTTCAGCATCCGTTTTTCATGACCGTAATGAATCATATATTTATGGTTTTAACTTCAGTTACAACAATGTTAAAATATTGCAAATTGAAAAAAATAACAACAAAAGAAAAATAAAAGAAGAAATGTTAATATACATTATAAACCTGACTTAATTAATAGGCAGGCAGCAAACGTTAAGATCACAGAATTGTGGGAAGGTTAGCCTTTCAAAATGTTAGTTGGCATAGACCACAAAGATAGTCAAAAGCCCTCTAAGTGGCTCATATTTGTCAAAATTAAGCAAAGATAATTACCAAAAAGGAATAGTTCAATTTGCTTTGCATTAAATTTATAAAAAAATATAGAAAACACTTATTTGAAGAATTGAAAAGTAACCACTAAAATAATATTATATTTCTTTATACTTTGTTTGTCTATTTTTCTTGCTGGAAACATACAATTATTTAATGAATATAATTTGACCTATCTCTAATATATTATAAAAAAATCTTATACTTTCTGCACATGATCTAACTAATCATAAACAACTTATGCCAATCCAACTTTAGATTCTCAGAATCTTAAGAATTGAAAAAAAAAAAAAAAACTCAACCATCATTACAATTCCATTTCCAGAAAAGCCCATGATAAATCATATTATAGAAAAGTACCTTATCCCTTTATCAATATTTTTAAAAGATTCATAACAAATAAATTCAGATTTTGGATTTCATTACAAATATTTGGATGTCTTTTTTTTAATTTCTAAGTATATTAACAGTCAATTTTCATTTTTCCTTACTGTAAAAATGAAAATGAAAGCAATTTCATCAAATCAATCGCAATATAAAAATTATATATAGGAAAAAATGATGGACATATTTCTATGACTATTCTTCTATATAAATATATCATTACCGAATTTCCCCTATCATTTGGAACAAAACATTATTATTAACTATCTCATTTAAATATATATTGTGTATCGTAATATAATAATGTTTTCTTTATCATTAGCTTCTTGTTTTTAAGACGCCACTTTCAATTTAATGTAATAAAAACTTAAACCCCTTTATCTAAAGAAAATTAGTAAAATAATAACCAGATAACCGGGTTGTAGAGGTGCTACAATCACTGGTTTAAAAAAAATGTTAAAGTTTTACCAGTAATAAAAATGTTAAATTAAGAATGTTTTTTTTTTTTTAATTTTTGCAAATAGGAGAAAGTTTGCATGTATCATCTCACTTATTGAGACAAGCTGGCCTTTTAAGTATCTCAATGGCTACTCTAATTTTGCACCGGTAGAGATTATCACATTTGAATATGATTCTGGTATTAGAAAAATCAATTTTACGACCTGAATCTATAATATGGAGCTTATTTAAAGCCTAAAATGGACAAAATAGGAAACAAAAATATGGTAAATCAGCTATTAGGATTTGTGTTTCATATGTAAAACAAACTACAGACAGTGTTGGACATATATTAAAATGCTATAATATAAATACAACATTTTCTACTCATCAAAAGATGAGCAATATAATAACCAAACCTAAGGCTACAATTCCTCTTGAATCTCATGGTGTTTATCTAATCTCATGTGAAAATTGTAAAGCTTCTTACATAGACATGAGTAATCTTCACATCAGTTTAGGAGAGATGAGCATGCTAATGCAGTTAAACAAAACTCATCATCATCAGCACTCTCACTCCATGCTATAGATCCAGGTCATAAAATTGATTTTTCCAGTACCAGGATCACATTCAGATGTGATAATCTCTACCAGTGCAAAATTAGAGAAGCCATTGAGTTACGTAAAAGGCCAGATTGCATCAATAAGTTAGATGATACATGAAAACTTTCTCCCATTTGGAAATATTTTTTTTAAAAAAATATTCTTAATTTAACATTTATGCTATTGGTGGAACTTTAACATTTTTTCAAATCAGTGATTGTACCACCTCTACAATCGTCTTTCTACCTTATTTTACCCAGTAGATGACTTGTGTGATCAAGTCGAAATGTCTGGTATTTCAATATACCTGTGAAAATATTTGTATCAACTTTATTAGCCTCTATTGGGAAGAAATATTTAAACAGCTTCTATTTGAAAGAACATGGATTAAGAAATGTAAGATACTTAGTAATTTTTTTTATTAGAATGTAAAAATCACAACAGTTATAGCAACTTGTTGCTCAATTACTTTTCATAAGAAAAATTACAATATTAATAAAATTCTAAGGAAAACAAGCAATATTATTTTAAATTCTTTTATTAAAGAAACACGGAAAAATCTTGACAAAGTTGATAAAGTATTGCTGGATTTATGTTTATTTCTTAGAAATAAAATACACCCTTTACTGTGGACTAGTTTTGATTGTATTGTAAATTTTAGATCGATTAAAGATTCGGGATACAGGAAAGCAAAAGAAAAAATACAAATGCTAATTAGAACTCAATCAATCATTGTGTATCCAAATCAAAAAATCGTTTATAATTTATCTAAGAAAGCCCTCTCTGCAGATGAAGTTTCGGTTTTAAAACAAGGTTTTAATTTGGCTTTAACGCTTTCCTGGATACCTTTTGAAAAAAAAAAATTGTTTGTAATGTTGGATCAGCTCTCGATCAAATAGATTCTTCATCGGCTGATTTGGCTAAAGCCGAGATTTGCAATATTTAAAAATGCTAAGCTTCCTAAAAATAATATTTCAAAGAAAGAATGACAAGCATTAAATAATATAAAACTGGACAAATCAATTGTTGTACTTCCAGCTGATAAAGGTAATGTCACAGTTGTTATGGGTCGTGACATTTATCATAATAAAATTTTAGATTTGCTTGATGATAAAACTTATAAACCATCAAAAAGAGATCATACTCCCTATTTGGAAAAAAAACAACAAAACCATTATTAAAAAATTGCCTATTGAAACAGAGATAACAAATAAAATAATCCCTCTTGAAAAATCATGTGTCTGTTCAAAATTTTATGGACTTCCAAAAATTCACAAACCAGGTACCCCCTCTTCGTCCAGTCATAGTGCAATAGGATCTCCAACTCATATTTTAGCTAGATATTTATCGGATTTCATTAAACCTACAATCACATCTATTAAATCATATATTAAAAACTCTTTTCATTTTATTTCTGTTTTAAAAAAATTAAAAATTAATGCTAATGACATTCTGGACAGTTTTGATGTCATGTCTTTGTTTACAAACATTCTAATTGATGAAGCTTTAAATATAATTTCACAACACTGCAATTTGCCAGACCATATTAGTGCTTTGATTAAACATTGTCTCTTGAACACATATTTTGTATACAATGAACAGCATTACAGACAATTTTTTGGTACTCCTATGGTCCCACCTATCTCAGGACTAATGGCTGATGTATTCATGGAAAATATAGAAACTCGTGCTTTAGAATCATCATCTTTAAAACCTCTCATTTGGCTCAGATACATAGGTGACATTTTTGTCATATGGCAACATGGAAAAAATAAATTAGATGATTTTTCCTTACATTTAAATAATATGCATCCTCATATTAAATTTACAATGGAGAGAGAGTCTGATTGAAAACTCCAATTTCTTGATGTTCTAGTCGCCAGAACACCAACTAGTTTATCTTTTTTGATTTACAGAAAGAGTACACACACGGACAGTGATATACATTTCCATTCTCATTATCACCCAACTCAGATCGTTTCTGTAGCCAAAACTCTTTTAAATAGAGCAATTAGCCTTTCTGATAAGTCACATCTGAAAAAAGAAATAAATCATATTAATAGGGTTTTATTAGCAAATAGTTATATTTATGAATTTATTAAAAATACCTTATTTCAAACACAAAATGGACAAAATAGTAAACAAAAAGATGATAAATCAGCTATTAGGATTTGTGTTCCATATGTAAAAGAAACTACAGACAGTATTGGACATATATTAAAACTCTGTAATATAAATACAGCGTTTTCTACTTATTAAAATATCAGCAATAAAATAACCAAGCCTAAGGATTCAATCCCTCTTAAATCTCATGGTGTTTATCAAATCTCGAGTGAAAATTGTAAAGCTTCTTACATAGGTATGAGTAATCATCACATGAATGTTAGGAGAGATGAGCATGCTAATGCAGTTAAACAACCCTCATCATCATCAGCACTCTCCCTCCATACTATAGGTTTAGATCATAAAATTGATTTTTCTAGTACCTGGAACATATCAAGATGAGATAATCTCTACCAGTGCAAAATTAGTGAAGCTATTGAGATACTTAAAAGGCCAGATTGTATCAATAAGGGAGATGATACATGCAAACTTTCTCCTATTTGAAAATTTTTTTTTTTAAAAAAACGTTCTTAATTTAACATTTTTGCTATTGGAGGAAGTTAGCATTTTTTTTCAAATCAGTGATTGTAGCACCTCTACAACCATCTTTCTACCTTTTATCACCCAGTGGATGACTTGTGTGATCAAGTCAAAACGACAGAATATCAATATTTAAAATTTTTAAACATGGATGAACCCACAAAATAGATATTTTATATATTCTTCTGAATTGAATATAAAATATAATCAATTTTATAGACAACTTTATGTTTAAATAATAAATTTATTTTTATCCAACGAAAATAATTGAACCTTGTCAAGATGTTATAATAATTCAAAATGTCACATGATTTACATATTATCTTAGCACACCATCTACTGGTCACTGTTAACTATAAAAGGTTTTTGTATTTTCCAATTTTTATTTAATGTCTATTTTCCTCCCAACTTTACTGACCTGTACTAAATTCAATAGTTTATAAAATAATCTGTATAAGATGTATGATGATACATATAGGTCAGTTAGTGAAAAGTAAAATATAAATAGATAAAGAGCATGACAGAGCAATAAATAGGAAAGATATTAAGTCAGGGCCATTTTGCTATTTGTAAAAACAGGGCATATTATGAAATGTGAAGAAATTATTGAAGTAATCAAATATTGTAAAAATTATAAAGAAAGAAAAGTATATGGGACAATGTATATACAAGAAAATTAAAAAAATGCATAAATTTATTACAAGGGTCAATAAACTTTGGAGGAAAATGAACGTTAAATACAAATTGGAAAATATAAAAACATTTTTAAACCTAAGATTGACCAGTAGATGGCGTGCTAAGATAATAAGATTATGAAACAGTATTGATAGGAGATTCACTAATTAGAGAATGTGGGGATATAATTGCAAGGGAAAATAGAAGTAGGTATGTAAGAGTATGTTTGCCTGGAGCTAGAATTAGGGATGTAGCAGATAAAGTTAAAAAACAAGGTAGTAGAGATGTATATGTTATGGTGGGGACTAATAATTTATTAGAATCATCAGAGAGAATAATGGATGATTATGTAGATTTGATTAGGAATTTGATTATGATTAAAGAAAGAGTAGGAATAGTTGGATTATTACCAAGGTTTGACAAGAGTTATTTGTTAGATAGGGCATGTTCTATAAATGAGAGATTGAAAAAATTGTGTGAGAGAAATAATGTTATGTTTGTGGATGTGTGGGATTGTTTTATTGGAAAGAGAGAGTTATATAGTAAAGATGGGTTGCATTTAGGAAAACAAGGAAGTGAAGTTTTAGGGAGTTTGATTTATAAAGAATTTTTTTCGGGAAACTTATAAAGGGGGGTGGGTTTTTAAATTGTAATATTATTAAAAAGAATGGATGGAATATAAGAATTAAGCAAAAGGAATTTGATTTTGATATAAATATAGATATGGAGAAGGAATGGGTTTGTAAAATTAATGGTAAGAAAGTAATTTATAAATGTAATGGAGAAGAAAGAATTAAAAGAATTTATAAAAGAGTAGTTAGGAAAGAATAAATTGTTAAAATTGGGTTTTTGAATATGCAAGGTGGTAGGAAACCAGAAAAGTGGATGGAATTAAATAAAACAATTGAAAATGAAGAGCTTGAGGTATTAGCAGTAGTGGAAACACATTTAAGAGAAGAAGAAGAACCTATTTTGGAACAGTTGGTATGGCAGGGTATAAATAGAAAAGAAAAAGGAAAAAGGGGTGGTGGTATAGGTGTTATATCAAAAAAATATTTAAATATTGTTAAATGTCAAGAACACTTGTGGTTTGAAATAAGGTTGGGTAGACAAGAATGGATGGTGGCTATAGTTTATATAGCTACTGGAGATAGTCAAATTATATTGGAGTGGAATAGTAACATATACGAATGTTTAGTTAAGGATATACAAAGTTTTAAAGAAAAGGGGAAGAGAATAATGGTTATAAGGGATATGAATGGACATATTGAAGAAATTGATGATGTAGATAATAAAAATGGACAGCTTTTGAAGAATTTTTGTCAGAAAGTGAATTTGAGTATTGGAAATTTATTAAATATTTATGAGGGACAATACACATGGTCCAGAAATAATATATTTCACACAATAGATTATGTATTGGTAGAGAAAGAGGGAATAAATAAAATACGGAAAATTAAGGTAGTTGATAATGAAGAAAAAGTATGCACTAGTGATCATAATTTCATTGTAATTGAAATGGTTAGTAATGTGATGGAGAATAGAAATAAAAGTAGAAATAATAGTGAAAGATGTGGATGGAGAGTAAATGATAAGAATAAATTGGAAGAGTATAAAATACAAGTTGAAGAAATAATGGAAGAGTGGGTTGGGGATGAGTATAAGGATTGGTGTAAGGAAGTAGAAAAAGTTGCAAATAGGGTTTTAGGTGAGAATATTGAAAAGAATAAAAGTAATAAAAAAATTAAAATTAGTAAAAGTGTAAAAGAAAGGAAAGAAGCATGTAGAGAATATAAGTGTGCTATTAAGAATAAGGAAAGTGAAAAAGATATTAATGCTAAATGGGAAAAGTACTTAGAAAAGAAGAAGTTGGCTAAAATAGATATTTATATAGAGAGAATGAAATTGAATAGTAAATTGTTGGAGGATATTAATAAAAGTGGAAGAGATGGAAGTAAAAAATTTTGGAATTATATTAAAAGGATAAATGTAGGGGAGAGAGAGTTAGTATTACTAGATGATGAGGGAACTGAGTGTAGTTCTAGAGAAGATTTAGAGAGAATCTTAAATAGTTATGTAATGAATATAGAAAAGATGTTAAATGTGAATGATAGAATATTAGAAAATATGAAAGAATATAGTAATGGGAATATTAGTTTTTCAGAAAATGAACTAAATGAGGTAGAGAAGAAATTGAAAAGTGGGAAGGCAAGAGGTTTAGATGGATGGGCAGCAGAGATGGTAATGAATTTAGGATATAGGGCAAAAGTAAAGTTATTATCCTGTTTTAATAAAATGACACAGAATAGAGTTTTCCCAAGTAGTTGGAGTAATACAAGAGTAAGGTTATTATTTAAAGAAAAGGGTAAGGATCATAGAAAGTTGAATAATTATAGACCAATAGCGGTAACATCAGTTTTATATAAAGCTTTCTCGTATATGGTGGCTAGTAAAGTTGTAAAATGGATGGAAGGGAATAATGTAGTGGGTGAAATGCAAGGAGGTTTTAGATTAGATAGGCGTATAGAAGATAGTTTATTTGTAGTTACACAACTTATGGATATGAGTAGGAATGCAGATAAACAGTTATATATGAGTTTTATAGATATAGAGAAGGCATATGATAGAGTAAATAGAAATAGATTATGGATAAGTTTAGCAAATTTGGGAATGGATGAAGCTTTAATAGATATTATTAAGAAATTATATGAAAATAATTATTATATATATCAATTAGAGAATATAGAATCAATTAAAGTTAAAAATGGTGTGGGACTAAGGCAAGGATGCCCTATGTCACCTATTTTGTTTGTGTTGTATTTGAGTGAAATGGAAAGAGCAATAGAAAGATTAGGAAGAGGGATAGAGATACCGTTAATAGGTAGTAAGGGAGTATTTATTTTGTCAGGTCTTTTTTTTGCAGATGATATATTTTTGTGTGCAGAAAAAAGAGAAGATATGGAAGTTATGTTGAGGACATGTGCAAGGGTGGGTAAAGAGATGGGGATTAAATTTAGTGAAGAAAAATCAAATATAATGATGGTTAATACTGAGGAAAGAGAAGATGTAGAATTTTTATTGGGAGATATTAAGTTAAGTGTGGTGAATAGATATAGTTATTTGGGAATTATTTTAAGTAATCAGAAAAATTATTTGGATGAATGGGAGAAAAAATTGATAAATGAAGCAAAGAAAAGAAAGGGATTGATAAAGAAATTAACAGTATTTTCATATAATAAATATGATGTAGCTAGAATTATATGGAAAGGAGTTGCAGTAGCAGGGTTAACATATGGTAATGATGCATTATATGTTAGTAAAAAGATATTAGATTATTTAGAAAAAACTCAAAGGGAAGTAGGAAGACATGCATTGGATGCAGAAGTATGGACAGCAAGGGAGGCAATTCAAGGAGAAATGGGATGGTCAAGTTTTCATATGAGAGATGCAAAAAGTAAAATGAAAATGTTTGGTAGATTGCAGTTTATGGATAATAAAAGAATAGCTAAAATAGTATTTAATTGGGTTATGAGTAAAGGGCAGGTAACAAGATGGGTGAGAAAGGTAATGTGCTATGCAAAAGATTTGGATAAAGAATTTATATCAGTATATTTGTACAAAAGATGGGATGATTGTGTTAAGAGGATTATTGAGTGTTATAGTAGTAAGGAATGGGATAAAAGAATAGATTTATTAATAAAGACTAGGGAGTTAGAGAGATGGAGAAATAGTATGGAGAGTAAAAAGAGTTTAAATATATATAGAAATAAACAGAATATTAGGTGTGAGTTAATATATGATAATAGTAAGGAAAGTAGTTTATTGTTTAAAGCTCGAACGGGATCTTTAGCTACAAAAGAATATACATGTAAATGGAAAAATATGGGTGAATTATTTTGTAAATTATGTAAGGAAGGAATTGAAAATATTAGGCATTTGTTAATTGAATGTAAATGTTTGAAAACAGAAAGGGTACATATAATGAAGTTGTGGAAAAATAAATATGAAAAGAGTGATTATACAGAAAGTGAATTATTGGTTTTTGTGCTAGGTTTGGGAAAAGATAAGGGGGATTTAGATATAAAGGTTATAGAGTTGACAAAAATTATGTTGTGGAAATGGGATAGAGCAGATTATGGGTAAATTTAGAGTGGGGAATGTAAAAGAAAGTGGCTAACAGGTTTATCTGGGCTTAATTGCTGAGATATTCTTGACTTCGTTTAAGGAGAAGCCATAATACATCACATCACATCACATCAACTTTACATTTTGAATTATTATGATATCCTGACAAAGTTCAATTTTGAACGAAAATCGATTTGATGAAAATAAATTTATTATTTA